>WPIO01000036.1:2152500-2155000 GCA_009760855.2 Cristatella mucedo | reverse complement strand
GCGACCTTCGAGTACTACCTGAACGACGGCATGTACGGATCTTTCTGCCGATTCATGGAGGGCTGCCGCAGACCCGTGCCGGTCATCTTGAGCGGAAATAAGGACTGCTCGTCCACCGGTCCGGAGTGGTCAGCGGCAGCCGAGCAGCAGCGCTCGATCTTGTACGGACCTACGCGAGACAGCGCCGACGTCATGTTCGCGGGAATTCGCATGCCCGAGCGACAGGTAGGAGACTGGGTCGTATTTTCTCACATGGGCCACTACACGACTGCGACCGCGACAGCGTTCGAGGGCTGGCCGCGCGCCGCCATTTACCACGTGCAAATGGCCAACGTCGAACAGGTGAGTGCAATGAACCGGAAGCAGCGCCCGAACTCCGCCGCCATCTCTCTCGTCGGTGCTCGCTGGCGCAAAATAAAAGCTCAATGAACTCTTTCATTTCTTGTGAGTGTGTGCTGCAAAGTACTTTTTCAGCCTTAAATTCCGCACGCGCGGATGAATTTCTGCATGGAAAATGTTGCTAGTTCAATTCCGAATGCACCAGCAAAGTGTAAGCACGGGTCCTCAGCTTTCAAAAAAGTCTAACGCAAGTTTTTGAATTTTTTCGTAAAGGTGGCTGACTTGGGTCGGAAGCAAGCCTACTAGGCCTTTGTCTTGCTTACCAAATGTGCTTTCTTAGGAAATTCTTATAAATTTAAAACTTTCTCATCATTTAGTAAATGATTGCCTAAGTTATTAAATACCGGTAGGTGTGACGTTATAAAATCTCTGCTAGGTAATTTGAGCGACTCAAACTCTGCCCAACCTAGACACGCTCAGTGTGAAAGTTTTAGTGCCCTAACTGTCACCTCGAATCATGTGAGTAAGCTTTCATGCACACAGTTCTTAATAGGTTTTTCGCGTGTCATATAAAGTCTTGTGAGTGAAAGCACAAGACTGTCGAGATACTTGCTAAGCTCACGCTTGGTAAGTCAGTACAAGCCTCAAGGTTAACCTATATGGTTATTTCATAAGATTTTTAAATCAAACAGTCACATGCTTTAATACAAAAGCAGAGTTTCACTTGCAAAACATTTGCCACATTGCAAACGAGAGCTGCTCTAACTTTTACAGTGGCGCCCCCTTCTCAGTGAGACCGAAGAATGCTTTGCTCCAGCCGTTATAAAAGGCAAGCCTGTCGTTGATACTCATTTGCATCAGCGTCTAAGATGGGCAGTTTTGCACTGCAATCTTGGGGGATAATGCTAGGATATGCCGTATCCAGGCCAATTGGTTTGCTGTAAAGTAAAGTAAAGGAGGTCGGCAGATTTAATGCCGTAATTTATATAAAGGCAGCGGAGCCTTAGCACAGCCTTGTCACATTGCAAGCCGCAGGCAGTAAATAATGGCGCCCTCTCAGGGCGCAAATCGACAACCTTAGACGCAAAGTGTGACATCGGGTCAATAGGAATGATAATAATGACGATGAAAATAATAATTAATGTTCATACTGCCGTAAGAAAACTAAAAGCTCTTTCTAGGCACGCTTCACGTGCTAAAAAGGAAGCATTTCAAGCGATCGGTGATAATCTGGGCAGCTGTCGATTGACAGCTGTGTCAATCCACAGGACTCATAGCTCTTACATAATTTACTTTATAGCGCCCCAAGAGAACTTAATCTTTATTCAGGTGTTTCACTTATGCCTCGGGGCTCGAGCCCACGACCTCAGCCAGACCTTGGTCGGGGCGAGCACCTTAACATCTGAACCACTCCAGCTCTTGAAGAAATTCGGACTCGGTAAAAAAAGGAGCCTCTTTTGCGAAGAGAACGTTTAGAGAGACGCGTAGGCGTCCTTATACATATATATATATATATATAAGGCTTGTAATTCAGGTTGTAATTCCAAATCTTTGAGCGCTTTGAGCGGGCGGACGCTGCTTTGACGGAACTTCGAGCCTCGACTCGCTCGTTGCTCGCAGCGTCCGCTGTCGCACTTGCAAATAGCGAGTGCAGCAGCAGGCGAATGTACCGGCGAGGGAGTCACGCCGGAAGCTGAAGCACTCGGGCCGGCGATGGAGCAGCGGTCGATTCTAGCTCGCATCGGGCTGCATCGGCCATTCTCGCTGCACCTGTATCTCACTGTATCTCGCCAACCTGTAGCAGCAGCGAGCCTTGCAACGGTCGTTTCAAATTGACACTTGACCGACTGCTAGTGCGAGCAACAGTTGGTCCGGTAGGCTATCTTAATTGGCAGTCTTTCGTCGTAAACACTCCTAGCTATGCGGGCATCTCGCCGCTCGGCACCGCCGCGCGCCCCCTAGGCGGCTCCTCGCAGCCCGCTGATTCTCTATTGAAGCCCTGAGACGGAGGACGGAGGCTGCGCTGCTGTTAATTATCAAGGTCGTTGCCAGAGAGTTGCAGGCAGAGTTGCAGGCTCGGAGGAGGAGGAGGAGGCTTTTGCCTCTGCGGCCGGTGCTCCAGCTTACAGCCGGTGACTGTCTTCTATTCCCAGCCTTAGTA